>JAPUBX010001195.1:0-21797 GCA_028672205.1 Proteocephalus fallax | reverse complement strand
ATTGAAATGGCTAGCTCTATCCTAATATTCTGTGTACGCCATATTTAAAGCGCCTGGATCGTCGTCCGTAACAGCCCACGTGTCTCGGTTGGCAGTAGATTCGCCGGCATTTCCAGGACTCTCGTTTCCTTGCTACATGAATTGGGCTTCGCAGGGCTTCACATCGAGCACAATGAAATAAAACGGCACCCGAACCTCCTGATTGAATTCAAGAAATGAAGTCCATCCTGGTAAGACACCGGGCGTTACAATAAAAAAAACCATCCAATTTTTACTCAAAGCATCATTATCATCATTGTTCAAGCATATTTTTTATCATAAATATTTGTTTATTTATTAACACATGCTCTCCATTCAATGATCTCATTTTTATTATGGCTTTTTGTGGACGTGCTTTTTGTTCTACGTTTACACTTGCAAAACCCCCTATCAAAGGTCTAGCATTTCTTCGATCACAATCACCCCCATAGAAAAGCGTCACTATGGTACAAGCAATAATAAAGAAAACAATAAAAATTGATCGAAATTTAAATTTGTATGCAGATAATTCGCAAGTCCTTGTTTTTATGATCAAATAATAATAGCGCGATTCGATTAACGAATCGTTTTGCTGGTAACGATATGTGCTTCGGTCATTGGTTAGCCCACGCATTCTTTGTAAGCGTGTAAAGTGTTTCATGAAGTAAGTTTTACGAATCCCAAAATTTTTAATTATCCTGTTTCTGCACAATATTTTACATCCTGTTCTTACTAGAATAACTCTCGTCTTTCTTGTTACATTGTTATGTAGTTCGTATTCCCACTTTCTCGTGTGCTTTAAACCATGGTTTAAAATAACGAAACAGTGCTATATTCCTTTCGCTCTAGAGGTCAAGATGATCTGTTGCTTCTATAGTGTGATCATCAGTTTCCAATCCAACATACCGATTTGAATGTAAGTTTCTTTTTTCTTGCATCTCTTGATGCCTATTTATTGCCTGCGACCAAAAAGAATCCGTTTTTGGAAATTATCGTTTTTTCTCTCTGTCTCGCAGGTTGGATACTCACGATTGAGCAGTACTTCTAGCAGAAGACGAATAGGGGTCTGGACGCAACGGTAGACTTTCTCCAGAAGAATCTCAACGCCCGCTTTGTCTATGCCGAGGTAGCCTACCTGGATATGTGGTGGAAAACGCTCTCGTAGTCCGTGAAAACGCTCTTCATCAAGTTGGTTGACTTTTTTATTTTTACCGAACTCCTTTACCCTCCTCGATCATAATGAAGTAGAATTCGAATTTGTTCGAAGTGTAGGCTTTGCTTGGTTCCTAATTTGAGGAGATTAAAGTGCGTAGGACTGTGGGTATTTCTTCTTCTTCCGACGACGTAAAATCCGATTCCAATGTCACCAGTACACCCTTCGCTGCATTGAGCAACAGTTTTCAATTAGCTGTTGTCAGCATTATGCGACGCAAAGTAATCCCTAGTTCCTATTAGATGGGATGCCAGTAAACCTTAAAGGCGTTTCCCAAAGGCCAACCCGAACAACTTACTTGTTCCGTGACCAGGTTTTGTCTGCCACTTCTCCACCACACCACTTAGTCGACTGAGATGATCGGCTACCAGCTCCCACTCTTCCCCCGGCGTCGTTGATAGGTTCGTCTCGTGAACGTTGACTGAAGAATCCTTAGTTCTACTGAGTGGGTTGAGTATTTTGGCAAAGATTCAATGGTAATTAAATGGGACTCATCTGCCACCTCGACTTCCCGCTCTGTGTTGGTGGGAGAATTCCGGATCAGGCTACCACCGGCGGCATCGAGCACCGGTTTTTCTTCTACTAGGAGATTTCGCTTGGATTTGGATTGATCATTAAAGGCGATTTCGTTCTACCACGTAGAACTGGTGGCAGATTGGTACGTCACATATACGCCTCATATTGTCAAGACTCCACACGCAAATGTTTCTTAGTTGAAGAGCTTGTCAGGCCTTGACCCACTTTTGTTGATTCGTCTGGGTAATATTTCTTATGTCCAAACGCAACCTTTTCTTTTTATGGAACTATTCGCTAGCTTTCTCTTTTCTTGACCCAACGTCTTCCCTACTTCTCACTCCTACCTCCTACTTCTCACTCCTGCCTCCTGCTTTCGAGGGACCCGGTGCCCCGTGACGGATTGCAGCGCTGTTGACACAAACGTTTCTTACCCTTTCATCCACCATCTACGAAAACCAAAGTGACTGGCCCAGAACAATGGTAACCGTCGTGATAGAACTCACGCGTCACCCGATGATGTCCTCAATAGCGGCTGTGACCTCTCTTTCCTCGTCTTCGTCGTCATCCTTCTCTTCCTCCGCCTTCTTGGCGTTCGAGAGATGTGTGCAAGATGACTCCACCTACAAACATTCGTCAATCGACGAACGTTTTTTGCCAACAGCACCAAGCGCCCTCCGTATCTGAAGCCCAAGACGCAACCGATCCTCCTTGGGGGACGGAAAATCCTGAAGGTGGGTTGGTTGGTTTGCAACTAATTATTCTGATGCTACTACTGCTTATACTCTTTATGCCCCACAGTAATGGGTTAGTAGGATTCCACGGGGAGATTGATTTTCGGGCTTTTCGCGTAATCATAGCGGGAAGTAGGGAAGCCTTGTTGACAGCCATGGGTAACTAGTACCAACCTCCCTGTCAAGCAGTTAAGAACTACTTTTTTGCAGGGACCGTGTGGGTTGAGTGTCAAGGAGATACCCTGAAGTGTGACAGACGTCCACGACACCAAGAGCTCCAATTGAAATGCCAGCAACACCGCCAGCGGTCACCCTTGCGTGCACGAACGCGGCCTAGCGTAGACAAAGCACACTGGGTGGGGATACAACGTAGACCACTGGAGACTGTAGGAGATGTAGTTTTTTCCGAGGTGAAATGTGATGAAGGTGCCATCAAACAAAATGTTTAGATGGATCAAGCATACGAAACGTCTACTTATAACAACAAAGTAGTCAGATAATTCCGCACTGTTATATTTCTCTCGGGTTCACTGTAGTTCCGCCACCCGACCACGTCATCCAATCGCTGCGTGATGCTGAACAATGAGTACTAGGCGAGAATAAGTGACAAAGAGGACTCCTTCACCTCCGATGATGAACGGGGAGCCTAAGGAGCAGGAGGAGACAGTTGATGACCAGGAAACAGCTGAAGCCTTTGAAATTGGTGCGTAATTGGGAATGCAACCACCGTTTTTTGTATTCCTCTTTCGCATCCGCCTTTAATTTAATATAAGGATCTGTATTTTTCTGTAATTGTTCCTCGGCGAGAGCATTCTTGAGTCGATCAATTGAAACCGTTTCAAGGCGTCCATTCATGGATATTTGAAACGTTTTATCGAAATAGGGAAAGTTCCGGAAAAAGACCATCATGTGGGGGTTCTTTAGGACGAACGCTCCAAGCAAAACTGCGTAGCCTCTGAAGAACATCGGAGACAGGCAGAGACGGCTCAGCTGTTCTTGGATTAACAAGCTCACCCAGTAAGCGGAGAGTTGCACCGTAGACAAATTCCGTCGGAAAGAGTTGACGTCGGCTTTGAAAGTCGCACGAATGCCAGGCAGGACGAGAGGAAAATTGTCCGCCGAATGTTCTCGGTCGTCTTGAGCCATGAGGGAAGACATACGTGTTCGATAAGGGGCGCTCAACCATCCCATTGGCTGCGGGATGGTAAGACGTTTTGCGGATTCCCTCGCGGAGATCCAAAGCGCGCAACCCAGTTCTCAAAAAGGCGGTAACGATCTACACAAGTAGCGGAAACCCCTGGACGAGGGCAACGGGCCTACTAAATCCGAATAAACGTTGCTGAACTGTGGGTCGGGTGCGTCGAACGTGCAGAGCAGTGCCCTGGTGTCACGATTGACTTTAAACTGTGGACACCTTAGGTATGCCCGTGTCCACAGGCGAACGTCCCTTTGCAACCCCTTTTCAAGAAAACCTTTCAGCCACTAGTCGGGTGGTTTCGCGAATACCAGGGTGCGAGAGACCATGAAACCTTTCGAAACCTTGGCGCCGCATTCATTGCGGAACCAGCGGGCGAGGAGACGCTTTGGTGTTGTCGCAGAGCAGAGAACGCTTGGACCGCTGGAGAGTAAGGTTTATAAGGGCTGTGTCGTCGGGCTCAATTCGAATACCCTCGTGTTGCTGGGCGTCAGACATCTCCTCGTAGTGGATACCATTAGCGAGCCGCAGACTGTTCGACTCGATGCGCGAAAGGGCGTCGGCAACCTCATTATCTGCGCCGCGGATATGACGGAATTCCAGGTCGAACTAGGAGCGGAAATCGTGTTGTCGGATCTCGCGTTCGTTGTAGCGAGACGAGTAAGAGGCCATGGCATGAATCAACGGATTGTGGTCCGTGAAAATTGGAATGCGGCCAACTTCCGCAAAATTGCGAAAATGCTTTACGCTTAGGTAAGCCGCGGATAATTCACGACCGAAGGTGCTGTATCGGCGTTCCACTGGTGATAGAGACTTCGAAAAAAACGCTAGTGGTTGTCGGCGATGCTCGTCCCCTTGGTTGAGTACAGCGCCGAGATCGGGTGATCGGCTCCCAGACACTTTCCTTCCTCGAGCGGCTTATGCAATACGGACACGTCGTTTCCATGTTGGGAATGACAGCTGCCGTCTTCCATCCGGACCCCAAAGGTTTCCGGCTTGGGGGGGTTGGGGAACGTCGTTTACTTGGCATACCCACGGCGCATCGCGTTTCGATCCCCTTACGTTATTTACGATCAGCGTGGGCGTGATAAGCCACCGCTTGGTCCCTAGATCGACCTCCAACGGGCTGTGTGGAGGGTGCTTCGGAAGGCCCAACGAAGTCGGCGAGCTTGTTCCTCCATTCCTCGTTTATGTCCGCGCAGATCCTGCTGATGGGGTCTTTATTCCGACAATGAAATCGTTCAATTCGCCGTTTCCTTCCTCTCTCATCTTTGCCGAGTTGTTTTTGGGGACTTAAACGCCGTTGGTAGAATCATTTATGCCCATTAAGCAATTACTTTAATAGATATCTTATTGACTTGTTAAGAAATTGGTTGCCTGTTCAAAAGAGACATTTTTATTCACGATTGCGTAAGACTAAGGTTTCCCTGCCCAACGCTGGCTAATATCTTTACACATAAATTGCGTTCGTTTACATTTCTCTGGCTTCACCACGAGCTCGTGTTCATCCAGGCGCCGAGACACAGTCGTGAATGTGCGGCAGAGGATAGCGGTCAGGAATTGTGACTGCGTTCAGGGCTCGATAGTCGCAACAAGGACGCCAATCCCCGTGTGTGGTCTTTTTAACCATGTGAAGCGGGGATGATCACTTGCTGTCGGACAGGCGTGATACTCCAAGCTCCATCATTTGTTCGAATTCCTTTTGTGCTATGTGTCTCGTAACTAGGTCGAGGCGGCTTTCAGGGTATTAATGGGAATAAAGTGCAAGATAGATGAATTCAGATTCATGCTCTCTAAATGAAGAACTCTATGGTGTGTTATCAAAGATGGGTTTCGCTGGAGACGGCTAAGTCTTTAGCAGAACGAGATCTCTGCAAACGAATAGCGTGTGTTTATTGAGAGGGTTTCTCAGCGTTGATTTTTAACACCCTCACCAAGCTCGATTCATATAATATTAGTCATTGGGGCATATTCCGTCGTACACCATAAGATCGGTTTAGATTTATACTCCTTAATCTCCGTTTTTAAAAGTAGACTAAGTGAGTCTTGGCAGACGATTACTTGCATGGCTGAACCATCTCTCGACTCCATTAATTATTGAACGCAATGACACATTAACTACGCCCTTCTCTATTTACACCCACATTTCATTTCGTCGTGGTGCCACAATCACGCTATGACCTTGAAACTGGGTGTGATGGAACCCAGAATGGCTCAGAACATTATAGATACGGTTAACGTATGTAAACTAAAGATTTGAAACAAAGAGAATTGTGTCCCATAATTGTCCCGATTTTCCAAAAGGAGTATAGGGTTATTTTTGAATTCCTAACAGTTCGCTACAAGAGTCGAAGTTTAGAAAATTCTGCTGAAACTGCAGTCTTCCTAGGTTTCAAGGATATAAATTCTTTCTATTTGTTACAAACGAATGTCAAATAATCATTAAAGAGATAGTAGGTTTCACCGAAAGACTAATCGTCGATTATGGTGTTTACAAAAAGGTTGTCACAGTTCTGTTTGAAACCAAATTACTCTGAACCATGACCATGAAACCTTTCGAAACCTTGGCGCCGCATGCATTGCGGAACCAGCGGGCGAGGAGACGCTTTGGTGTTGTCGCAAAGCAGAGAACGCTGGGACCGCTGGAGAGTAAGGTTTATAAGGGCTGTGTCGTCGGGCTCAATTCGAATACCCTCGTGTTGCTGGGCGTCAGACATCTCCTCGTAGTGGATACCATTAGCGAGCCGCAGACTGTTCGACTCGATGCGCGAAAGGGCGTCGGCAACCTCATTATCTGCGCCGCGGATATGACGGAATTCCAGGTCGAACTAGGAGCGGAAATCGTGTTGTCGGATCTCGCGTTCGTTGTAGCGAGACGAGTAAGAGGCCATGGCATGAATCAACGGATTGTGGTCCGTGAAAATTGGAATGCGGCCAACTTCCGCAAAATTGCGAAAATGCTTTACGCTTAGGTAAGCCGCGGATAATTCACGACCGAAGGTGCTGTATCGGCGTTCCACTGGTGATAGAGACTTCGAACAAAACGCTAGTGGTTGTAGTCGATGCTCGTCCCTTTGAGTTGAGTACAGCGCTGACTGCAGTGTTCGCAGCATCTACCATCAAAGATAGTTGGGCATCAGGGCGCGGATGAACCAATAAGGTCGCGGCAGCGAGACAGGCCTTCAATTTCTGGAAGGCTGCACTCTGTTCTGGTGACAGTTTAACCTGACCGTATCCGCTGGAGGTTAGCGAGAGTTAACAGTTCGGCCATCTCGGCGATAAAACGTCGGTAAAAATTCAGCATCTCGAGAAATTGTCGAAACTGACGCTTTGTGCTGAACTCCGGGTAGTCAGCAACCGGTGTTACCTTCGCGTCCAGTGGTCGAACCCCAAGATAATTTACCAAGTGACCAAGGAAACCTACTTCGGTCCGGCCAACATGGCATTTCTCTGGGTTCACCACGAGCTCGTGTTCATCCAGGCGCCGAGACACAGTCGTGAATGTGCGGCAGAGGATAGCGGTCAGGAATTGTGACTGCGTTCAGGGCTCGATAGTCGCAACAAGGACGCCAATCCCCGTGTGTGGTCTTCTTAACCATGTGGAGCGGGGATGACCACTTGCTGTCGGACAGGCGTGATACTCCAAGCTCCATCATTTGTTCGAATTCCTTTTGTGCTATGTGTCTCGTAACTAGGTCGAGGCGGCTTTCAGGGTATTAATGGGAATAAAGTGCAAGATAGATGAATTCAGATTCATGCTCTCTAAATGAAGAACTCTATGGTGTGTTATCAAAGATGGGTTTCGCTGGAGACGGCTAAGTCTTTAGCAGAACGAGATCTCTGCAAACGAATAGCGTGTGTTTATTGAGAGGGTTTCTCAGCGTTGATTTTTAACACCCTCACCAAGCTCGATTCATATAATATTAGTCATTGGGGCATATTCCGTCGTACACCATAAGATCGGTTTAGATTTATACTCCTTAATCTCCGTTTTTAAAAGTAGACTAAGTGAGTCTTGGCAGACGATTACTTGCATGGCTGAACCATCTCTCGACTCCATTAACTATTGAACGCAATGACACATTAACTACGCCCTTCTCCATTTACACCCACATTTCATTTCGTCGTGGTGCCACAATCACGCTATGACCTTGAAACTGGGTGTGATGGAACCCAGAATGGCTCAGAACATTATAGATACGGTTTACATATGTAAACTAAAGATTTTAAACAAAGAGAATTGTCCCATAATTGTCCCGATTTTCCAAAAGGAGTATAGGGTTATTTTTGAATTCCTAACAGTTCGCTACAAGAGTCGAAGTTTAGAAAATTCTGCTGAAACTGCAGTCTTCCTAGGTTTCAAGGATATAAATTCTTTCTATTTGTTACAAACTAATGTCAAATAATCATTAAAGAGATAGTAGGTTTCACCGAAAGACTAATCGTGTTGTCGGATCTCGCGTTCGTTGTAGCGAGACGAGTAAGAGGTTATGGCATGAATCAACGGATTGTGGTCCGCTCTAAACATTCTACGACTAAACAACATTACATGGCTGCAACTTCAATGGTCTCCTACGGCGACCTCAATGCCCTCAAAAACAGCGGACGTCACTGCGACCGCAAGATCGAGGTGAACCAATGGGTGAACGGTATAATCTCTCATATCCTATAGGTCTATGGAGGCCGCACAGTGAACACACATCGCGGGGTTCTGGTCACGCGATTGCCGTTGCTCGATGAACAAATCGAGAAGCACTCAGTCGGGGATGGCGGACACCTCTGGTTGTCCTGGAAACGGTTCCCCGGGACGTATACTTCAAGTTTCTTTATTGATTAATTGTTTTTTCGATAGAATTGTTGACCTTGTCTTCGATTACGCTTACATGGGTGAGGTCAAGGTTTCAGAAACACTGTTGAGCGTCTTTTCTTGTTCGCGTTCATGCGTGACTGTGTGGACCTTCAACGAATATGTATCGATTCCATAACCACAACGTAAACAGATTCCTTTCGATTATTGATCGCTTTCTTGATGGAATAAAGGTGAGTTTTCTTGTTCTGGTTGCGTGGTTGTAGTCCGTCTTTTTCGTTCTCAGTGATCGTCTTCTTCTCTTTCCCCCGCAGTCCATCCTGGCGACCGCTGCAACCACTCAGTAGAGCACGCGACAGAGAAGCCGCCATTGTCTTCTGCCATTTCTTCCTGACTGGCGGGGGCGGGGGCAATGACGATAGCGGTGACTTGTCCGACGTGTCGCTGCTGGGTCTTGGGGGGGACGGAGATGCGCTACGGTGGATCGACTTGGCGCCGATGCACAACGCACGCCAACAACACGGAATCACTCTCTTCGCTAGGCGGGTGCTCGTTGTGCGCCTATGTTGAGATGCTGACGACCCCGCGTGCAATCGGCGACCCCGGCCAGTGGACTGACCTCAAACCTATCAGTGGGACTTCCCCTTGGCCGGTTCGTCTCGCCGTTTCACGCATTTATATGCTAATGAACAACTGGCGCATTATCGTTAAGTTGGTTCGATTTATCCTTTCGTCGAAAACGTTCATGGAAAACGAGTTTGTTGACCGATCTCAGATGAACGCGTATTTTTAAATTAAATCACACTTATTCTTTATCACCCTTAACCCCTATCACCCGTCACCCTGATCCCTGCCAACCGGTAGACAGAAACATAAGACGGCAGAGGAGTTCTAGAGAAAATGTGCCTGCCTGAACTAACTCCCTTATTGACGAGTCTTTTGTTGGTTTTATGCATGGTCCTTTGGCTTAATGAGCCAATGGAAAAAGAGCCCTAAAAAGCCAAGTCCTGGAGATTGAGTAACCGTTGAGATTAAGAACATGCACGGCTAATAGACAGCTTGAATATCTTATCACGGAATCGGTGTCTCATGTGGAGAATAGGAGTGAACACATGAAGAATTAATAAATGGGAGTTAATTCAGAGAGAAGTTTTCTTGGGGAAACGAAAACGGTTCCCTATTATAAACAAACGAGAGTCGACTTGTCTATCCTCGTTGTATATATTTCAGTTGCCAAATGCATAATGGCTTTATTAGACATTAAACGTTTTTGAATCAGCTGTATTTAGCTGACGTCGTCATTTCCGGTCGACCCAACGACGAAGAAGTTGTCTTTAAACCCATCTATTGTTTCAATCTTTTCCTGAAATCTATTGCTGAAAAATATCAATTCATAATTCTTTCTAAATCATAAAAACGTGATAATGCGATGGGTTCCGAAGTCCAGTAGTGAGCCACTAATAAGAGATCCTACAGCAACACCAAAATCATGCAATTAACGAAAAACTGCGACATATGTAAGCAAGTAAATCGTTTATAATAAAAAAGAAGGGATGTTTTAAATCACAATTAAAGAGTTTCGCGATTGAGTTTAAAGCATACTGACAAAATAAAGTTTTTATTTCAATCTCTAAGCAGCAAGATTAGATCGAACATCCAGAGGTGATTGACCATTTTGAAAAATGAAAATCCCGCGCATCAATGAGTATAAGCCATTTAAAAACCACCATGAACCAGATGAAATAAACAAACCTCTGTCCAATGGTTGTGTCTATGGCCTGGTGGTAGGGGTTGCCTACTGGTTTCCTAAAACGAGAAACGCCATCGGTGACAACGTATTCTGCCCCGAACACCAATATTGTGCAGGAAGAGGCAATTTTGTAACCATGACACTGTTTAAGTACATGTAAACTGATGGAAACGTTTAGATCACTCAACCTACAAACAAAACAGATTCTAATCGAGCATGGTATGGATTTGACCTTGAGATGAGAAACAGAAGAAGGAACCCCATGGGAACACCGTCAGTCACAGAAACAAGCGACGATGATAAGCATAATCGACTAAACAAGATATAGCACGGACATCAGAAGAACCGCCACCATTAAAAGCTTAACCAACACAGTGACACCTCCTTGAAACTCAGACTCGTTAATTACGGAAAACACCAACCGGAATCCTCCGAATTGCAAGGATTACAGGCGTGCGCAGATTGTCCCAGTTAATTTGGTCACCTAGAAGTCCTGCCAAAGGTCAGCGGGGATGGTAAGCGCTACACCCGTAGACAACCTTTCAATTACTTTGCTACTACCGCAGAGGATCTCAAAGCCACTCTAGCAAATTATAAAGGAACTTCAGTGAAATACGCCATCATCATCACATCCAAATACGTACGGGCTGTAACCAGTTCACCACAAAGTGTTTTCGATCTCTCTGGCTTTAAATCTGATACGAAGAGTTTCATAATGCTCGAAAAATTACCGAAATTGATGTTTAAACCTACGTCGAGATAATAAGCAAAAAAGGATTTACTATCGCTGGCAGGAGTGACTTGGACGTTGGTTTGCGGTAGTGATATAATTTAAGAAATCGAAATGGTTTGTTATACAGAGCCATTCATATCTCGACAACACTAAAGGTGGGTCATATAATTTCAGGTATGTAAAGGTCATGATATTGAAACTTCCAGCCGACCTTCACTTAATTCACGGTTTTATCGGTCTTCAATTCAGTTCGAAATCTGGATTTAATAAATTTCGTAGCATACTGAGACAGACGAGGAGTCATTTATGGTTGAACTGACATCTGTGTGCAACGCGTTGTATCGAAAAATCGAGATATTAGAATGCTCAAATTTGGTCGACGTCTGGAGACCAACAGCCTTCTGTAGTAAACCTTCCCGCCGTTGTTCACATAAGTTAAACCTTACAGCCTGATGTTGACCTCATAGCTTAAACCTCTTCAAGCTCGAATGTTGGAAACATACGAGTTTATTCAATTTCGATGTGTGGGTATTAGGGTGACCAACACATGAAGATTAGCTGAGGTTCTAATATTTTTCACGTCAAAGGAATACATGCACGGTGTTTTATTCAATCGAAAGGTGTCAGAAAGTAACAGTGCATTGTTCTATGAAAGTCATTGATTTATCAAAGAGAGGATGGTTAGTCAAAAGTTCGATATTTTTTTAGGAATGCGGCGGCAGGATGGAATCAACATTCGAGAGGCGATTGGTCATTCTGAAAAGTACAAAATAACCCATGGATACACAATAAAGCGGTTTGACATGAAATACGACCGATGGGGTTTTAACAGAGTTACCAAAACTGCGCAACAATTCGTATCAGCTATATAAAACCACCATGACCTAGATGAAATAAACAAACCTCTGCCCAATGGTTGTGCCTATGGCCTGGTGGTAGTGGTTGCGAACTGGTTTACTAAAACGAGAAACGTAATGGGTGAAAGCGCATTCGACCTCGACCACCAATAATGTGCAGGAAGAGGCAAACAAGTAATAATGACACTGTTTACGTTATGTCTGCGTTGGAGGTGTCCATGCCAATACTACTTTATTATCGTTGATAGGAGTGACTCCGAAGATTCTAGGGGCTAGTAATATAATCAAATTCACGACGTTGGCTTTTTTTCACTATGAGCCTACATTTTTATAAGATTGTACAACATGGTCTATTTTACAAATATGACTCAGTCATTATTTTTTGGAATTTAAGGCCTGCGAATTCATATTGATTGGTGAATGATTTCACGATTTCCACTTATGCGGTTACCAGTAATATTGCGGATGCACACTCGAAATTTCCGTGGATTCCATCGCCTAACCGAATAACAAAACGGGTTTCAGCATCTTTAATAATATAGATAATAATTGTGTCTGCAGCAACCTTAAATTTACTATAAAGTGTCGACGCAACGAAATATATGAAGCGGTTAACGTTTTCATACGCAAATTAAACCACTGCGTAACGATTGCAGGACTAACCCACAACAACTGCTTCACGACAATACCCCACACCTCAGAACCTTCCCCCTAAAAACGTCGCCATCCAACTTGTCCCACTACAGCGATCGTCATTTCATGCAACATCTGCCGGGCTGCGTATCGCTCTATGGAATGACGCTGAGGTTGCTTAGAGCTAGTGTTTGGCATAATAGCAAGGTCGATTACTTTTCGTTGTTAAGACCTATCTTCACATAGAATGCGTTTTACATACATTATTGAATCATTTTGAATGTCAATCTATCTGGAATATCATCCCTAACGAATGGCCTTCGGATACCAGACTCGTTCAAATTACGGAAGCACCAACCGGAATCCTCCGAATTGCTAGGATTACAGGCGTACGCCGCTTGTCCCAGTTAATTTGGTCACCTAGAAGTCCTGCCAAAGGTCAGCGGGGATGGTAAGCGCTACACCCGTGGACAACCTTTCAATTTCTTTGCTACTACCGCAGGGGATCTCAAAGCCACTCTAGCAAATTATAAAGGAACTTCTGTGAAATCGCCATCATCATCACATCCAAATACGTACGGGCCGTACCAGTTCACCCTAAAGTGTTTGCAATCTCGACTTTAAATCTGATACGAAGAGTTTCATAATGCCAACAAACTTACCGAAATGTATGTTTAAACCGGCGTGTAGACAAATATTAAAGCACAATCGACTACTTGCCTGCCGGAAGAGTCCTTGTATTTTTCGAAACCTCTCGACTGCACAGTCTTCCCAATATCGGCCTCTGCTCTGTCACATGCCTTTAACGAGACCATGTAGCCCGTGTAGGCTGTGAGGCCACTAATGGTGCAGTTTGTGCCATTCGCATCCACCTCGCATGTTTGAGGATTAGTTCCGTTTGTCGTTGCCGAGAAGACTCTGATGCCAGTCATCTGCGTTGGAGGTGTCCATGTCAATACTACTTTAATATCGTTGATAGGAGTTACTTCGATGTTTGTAGGGGCTAGTGATATAATAAAATTAACGACGATAGTTGTTTACTTCACGATTTGCCAACATATTTATAAGATTGTACATGGTTCATTTTATAAATATGACTCAGTAATTATTTATTCGAAAAGTATAGCCCGACAAATTCAATTGATTGGTAAATGATTTCACAATTTCCACGTATGCGGTTGCCAGTAATATTGCGGATGTACAATCGAAATATCCGTGGATTCATCGCATAACCGAATAACAAAACGGGTTTCAGCATCTTCAATACTAATCATAGTAATGGTAACAATAATAATATTTGTGACTGCATCTACCTTGAATTTACTATAAAGTGTCGGCACAACGAAATATATGAAGCAGATAATACAGCCATACGCAGATTCAAACACTGCGTAAGGTTTGCAGGACTCACCAACTACAACGGCTATAGGACAATACCCCACGCCTCATAAACTTTCCCCTAACAACGTCGCCATCAAACCGCAGGGGATCTCAAATTATGAAGGAACTTTTGTGAAATCGCCATCATCATCACATCCAAATACGTACGGGCTGGACCAGTTAACCCCAAAGTGTTTGCAATCTCCCTGGCTTTAAATCTGATCCAAAGAGATTAATAATGCTCAAAAACGTATATAGTGCTAGACAAGTACTGTCATTCTGTTACAAAATTGACAAACTGCTCTGAGGTGTGAGGCACAACTGAGGTTAGCGTCGAGTAAAACAAACCTTGCGGCCGCGTCCTCGAGGTTGCTCTTGAAGGAGAAGTACAGAGAGTGCTGTTTTCGAGTGAAGGCTGGTCGCACAGCATCAGCGAAACATCGTATTCAGTGTATGTGTCGAGGGCAGTGATTACGCAGTAGGTTTTTATTTACAGGTCTTGCGTAATATTTGCATGGTTGCGGGCCGTTTTTGTCAATTGTGTAAAATGGGTTGTTTAGGGTCGGCGTCACTGAAGAGGCCTTCCAAAGCAACAATATGCTTGAATCGCTTTTGGGTAATGCCGTAAAGCCTGCTGGACCTGTGGAAATGAACATAGACTGTCAACTGAATGTTTTTCGTGGTTTCTCCACTGCGTTTATTATTCCGTGCTTTTGGCGCACACCCACACGGCTCGGACGCAAAGGACAAATAATTGCAATGCCCTTGCAAATACGACAGCTCAGCGAACGTTAAGAACGTTGCGACAACGTTTTAACAACTGGAACGTGGTTAACAGGTTTGTTTAACTATGCTACTAATAACTAATTTTTGAATAAACCATACAATTAATCTGATCGACAAACTATTCCTCAGGAATATTACACTTTTGTTGGAATTGTCCAAGCTACAGAGAACCAAATTCGACATGCTGTCCTGTAAAAGACGCTAACGACATTTGATTGGTTTTAAAAACGGCTTGTGGAACAGTTGCAGTATACCCCTTTAAAACCTACCTGACGGGAGGGTCTTCGTGATGGCCGTATTCGGAGGATCGTGGCATGTTCGGCCAGAAGAATTCGTTTTCGCATCACACACCCACAGCGACACCTCGTAGTCGGTCATTGGGGTGAGGCCGTTGATCGTACAACCTGTCCAATTCGAGGCGACCTCGCATTCTTTTGGGTCGGTTCCGTTTGTCGTTGCGAAGAAGTAATCGGCGTCGGTCGTCGTGTTAGTTGTCCATACCAATCTTATCTGGGTATCGCTGACAGGAGTCACTTGGAGGTCGGTTGCTGATATTGGTTGTATTATTATGGAAAGGAAAGGAAGCTCGATTGGTATCGTAGAATACCTCTGATAATTTATTACTTTTTTTCGCAAAATATGGCATGATAGCAAGGTCGATTACATTTCGTTGTGAACACCTATCCCCATATAGAATGCGTTATACATACATTATTGTATCATTTGAATGTGAATCTATCTGGAATATCATCCTCAACGAATGGCCTTCGGAAATCAGATTCGAATCACTTGTTGCCAACATTTATTATGAAGGTTACACGTGGCATTCTCCTCCTAGAAGATAAACAACTATTGTCGAGAACATTGCACATGTTGCGGCGCCCCATAGATTTATCGAAGAGATGAAGGAAGCTGATGTACCATTAAACACTTAACAAACACAATGACACCTCCTTGGAACTAAGACTCGTTAAATTACGGAAAGCACAAACCGAAATCCTCCGAATTGCTAGGGCTAAAGAGGAGTACGCACTTTGTCCCAGTTAATTTGGTTACCTAGAAGTCCCGCCAAAGGTTAGCGGGGAATGTAAGCGCAACACTCGTAGACAACCTTTCAATTTCGTCGCTACAACCGCAAAAGATCTCAAAGCCACCCAACCAAATTATAAAGGAACGTATGTTAAATCGCCATCACCATCACATCCAAATACGTACGGGCCGTACCAGTTCACCCCAAAGTGTTTGCTATTTCCCTGACTTTAAATCTGATACTATTAATTTAATAATACTCAAAAACTTACCGAAATGTATGTTTAAACTTGTGTGTAGACAAATATAAAAGCACACTCGACTACTTGCCTGCCGGAAGAGTCCTTATATTTTCTTTCAAAAACCCATGACCGCAGTGTCTTCCTATATCGCCTTCTGCTCCGCTACATGCCTGACAATAGACCGTGTAGTTCTTGTAGGCTGTGAGGCCACTAATGGTGCAGGTTCCGGCATCCAAATCGACCTCGCATTTTCGAGGATTGACTCCGAGTGTTGTGGCACAGAAGCGTGGAATGCCAGTCATCTGCGTTGGGGCTGTCCATGTCAATTGTATTTCACTATCACTAATAGGAGTGATGTGGATGTCGCTTGGAGCTAGTGGAGCATTAAAGGAAATGAAAGTTCAGCGGTTAGCCCATACATTAATTGTTTACCCAGACGGCTTTCACCGAAGACAGAGATGTTCAAACAAAGAACCTTTTTAATATCTGTAATCCTTTTTGGATCTGGAATTTTGATTTGAAGTCGCATATCCCTCGCCAATGTAAGAACTATTGATTTTATTTTAAATAAAATTGAGTGTATTTTCTGAAACCCATAGCCGGATTATATCTATCGTGCGAACGTGTGTGTGGCCCTTAGGCAGACGAATACTATCAATTTCTTTCCAACGCGGTCGATTCGATACTTCGGGGTTGTAATTTGATTGACATCCGTTTAAAAAAATGAAAAACAGCTCTGAGATGTGGGGAACTACTGAGGTTAGCACCGAGTAAAACGTACTTTGCGGCCGCGACCTCGAGGTTGCTCTTGAAGGAGAAGTACAGAGAGTGCTGTTTTCGAGTGAAGGCTGGTCGCACAGCATCAGTGAAACATCGTGTTCAGTGTTTGTGACGACGTCATTGATTGTGCAGCGGGTTTCTGTTATGGGTCTTCTGTTATATGTGCATGGTTGCGGGCCGTTTTGGTCAATTGTGTAAAATGGGTATGTTTAGGGTCGGTGCAACTGAAGAGGCCGTCCAATGCAATAATATGCTTGAATCGAATGTGGTGAATGTCTTAAAGCCTGCTGGACCTGTGGGGATGAACATAGACTGCAAACTGAATGTTGTTCGTGGTTTCTCAACTGCGTTCATTATTTTATACTCAGTGCCTCTAAGTTCCGTCTTTTGACGCCTACCCACACGGCTCGGACGCAAAGGACCAATGGCCTTGCTAACACGACAGCTCAGCGAACGTTCCACAATGCTTAAACAACTGGAACGCGGTTTACAGGTTTGCTTAAATATGCCACTAATAATTACTCATGTTTGAATAAACCACACAATATTACACTTTTGTTCGAATTGTTCCGAGCTACAAAGAACCAAATTCTACATGCTGTCCTGTAAATACGCTAACGACATTTGATTGGTTTTAAAAACGGCATGTTGAACAGTAACAGTAAACCCATTTAAAACCTACCTGACGGGAGGGTCTTCGTGATTGCCGTATTCGGAGGATCGTGGCATGTTCGGCCAGTAGAATTCGTTTTCGCATCACACACCCACAGCGACACCTCGTAGTCGGTCATTGGGGTGAGGCCGTTGATCGTACAACCTGTCCAATTCGAGGCGACCTCGCATGCTTTGGGGTCGATTCCGTTTGTCGTTGCGAAGAAGTAATCGGCGTCTGGTCGTCGTGTGAGTTGTCCATACCAATCTTATCTGGGTATCGCTGACAGGAGTCACTTGGAGGTCGGTTGCTGATATTTGTTGCATTATTAATGGAAATGGAAGAAAGCTCGATTGGTATCGTAGAACAGCTCTGATAATTAATAACCTTATTTCGCAAATCGCATTTCGAACAGAAATTGTGCATTCCGTAGATCATAACCCGAGGTCACGAATGCAGTCTGTTGTGTCTCGACTACAGTATTGATTTCAGTTTTACCTTCTTGCCAGAACTTTAGACTTCGCTTTATTGAAGCATTGTGAACTTATATTGATAGCTTTGTATATAACTGACAATTTCATCGATTTAATTATCCAGGATATTTATGATCGGCAAGCACAACATGAAAACTAGAATAACACATATTGAATGATGATGATAGCACCAGATAACACATACAATGACCATATCTTTAAAATAATTATACAAGACCTTTTTCTTGGTTTTTCATCATCCTACTTAATTTTCACAAACAATCAAACCCATCTCCTAACAATATATTCAATGAGAGACATTCACCTTCAAGCCGGGCGTCAGTTCTAAAATGAAGAAAATCGGTATTTGACGAGGTATTACACGTGCTCACCCCTATCTCATTTCACCCGAAGATTTCCTGTTTTTTTATCGACAAGTTTAAATAAATCTACAGCTCGACAAATCATACGAATCGTCGTCAATTACATCGGCACCATGTAATTATTATTTGAAAGACGACTTCCCTCCAAATAGAGTATCGATCTGTTTGCCCCTACATGTCTTATACCCTCTTCGGCAACTATGCATAACATCTCACGGAAGGTCGGGTGTCTGGCGTGGGTTCGTTCAACCATGGTTTGGTAGTATGGTCTCGCTATCGTATGCTGAGACCTAGAGTACTTTATCTGTTATGGATGATGCGTCAACCGTGGCTGCTACCACTTTACCTCAAGAGGTCAGGGATAACCAACAAGAACTGGCTTGTCTCTCTGAGCGTTTGTGTCAACATGAGAAACGTAATATGTGCAGACGCCAATATGTAGCTGTAAACGCGTTCATTAACTGAGTCAATGTGTCTCATTAACGTCCCGTTTCATACTAGAAAAAGATTCTTACAATTGGGCTTTCGAGGGATGTTTACTATGGAGTCTTTTAACACTTTTGGGATCACCAATCGTAAAAGAATTTGCCCAGATTTACGCCTCAAATCTACGGTTCTTTTTGTCGTGTTAAATCTCTTAAAGGAATTCCCGTTATTTGAGCTTATTTTCTTCTCAGCAATCCCGACATTAACATGCAACGAATTTGTTTAATTTTAAAACTTTAATGAGAAGGACTTACAATTCAGTTGTCTGCAACGCATCAACGATCAATACTGAAAATATAATAAAAACCTTTGTGAGAAAAAAGTCATAAATGGCTATGAAAACA
The DNA here is from genome assembly GCA_028672205.1 of Proteocephalus fallax. Classification (NCBI taxonomy): domain Eukaryota; kingdom Metazoa; phylum Platyhelminthes; class Cestoda; order Proteocephalidea; family Proteocephalidae; genus Proteocephalus; species Proteocephalus fallax. Next base: position 2,789 of record JAPUBX010001195.1, on the reverse strand, counting down.
GAAAAGAAACATTTTAAAATAAACCTTATTACCAATTGTAAAGAGGTTTTGTTTAAAATATGTTTCTACGAAAATATTTCTACAAAATATATATAATCCGTATTCAATTTAATTGTAGACATATTAATTGCATACAATGAAACGTGCCATTTATGATTGTAAGTATCCATAGAATAACGGATATACGGAATCCGGTATGTGGCATCTGGGAAAGTGTTTTTTTATAAATGCGCGCTACCTTGAAAGTTATAAAACAAACGGCAATACATTAAAATGTTAACTGTTAATTAAACTGATGAAATTTAACTTTAGGAGCTGGGGATATTTTGCACGTATTTTAAGTTTTTTTATATAACAGCTTTACTAAAATGAACGTAATTTATTAAATGTTTACCTGTGTTAAAAAATATTTAAAAAATGTATTAAAGCGAATTAATGCCATCGCGCGCCTTGGTTACGATCCCATTAAATAGTTGTACAAGCATTTCGTTTGCTATTTTTACCACCTCTACTCGGCAGAAATTGATTGAAAAAACGCATATCATTCCTGATCTAATTAATCGCATTGACTTTTAATATTATTGCAATAATATGATTTCTCACCGTTCTCCACATTGTACTTCGAGTTATCGCTTGCGGGGTCAATGGTTGCAGAAGGCGTCCACAGGCCGTAGCAAATAAGTCGATACGATTGGCTTGTTTTATCGAACTTGCGTGCCGAAGATAGGCGCTGTCGTTTTTCCATGTTCGTTGTCGGGAGAAGGGAAATCTCAGTCGGTTACAACGCTTTTGATTCGACCTGGCAAGTCCACGAACAGAAGCATTTTGTTTGTAAATGACATCGATCGTGACCGCAGTTTCCTGGTGGAAACCGGGTCTTTTTTTATGTGATTCCCTCTGTCCTGTTTCACCGTTTAAACTGCTGCCATGTACCATCAAACCTGTCGGCAAACGTGCGTTTCGTCTGGAATTTTGAGTGTGGCCTTCAATAGTCAACCTTCTTGCCGTTGTTTAATTCAGTTAAACCTCATAGACTGATGTTGAACGTTTTAGCTTAACATTCTTCAAGCCCGAGTGCTGCACTGCAGTCACATGACGAATAGCTGAGGATGTCAAATTTTCCACGGTTTCATGAAAGGTTTGTTTTATTCAATGGAAAGGTGTTAGAAATTAACAGTGCACTGGTTCTGCTAAAGTCATTCTTTTATAAGAGGGAGAAAAGTGTTTGTTAAAAGTGAAACGTTTTTTTAGGGGAAGGCGGCGGAAAGACTGAATCGAACTGGTCTTACTGAAAAATGCAAACCAACCTATGCATTGACAGTCACACGGTTTGACGCGAAATAGGAAGGATGGGGTTTCAGAGGACTTGCGAAACCCGCGCGGCATCATGCATTGAAAATCTATCATATGAAATATTCAAACCGCTGTCTAATTTTTGTGTCTATGGCCTGTTGGTAGTTGTTTCGTAGTGGTTTCCTAAAACAAGAACTGCAATCGGTGCCAGCTTATTCCACTCCAAAGACCAATAGTATTTAAAAAACACAAATAAGAAATAATGGCATCATTTGAGTACACATGCAACGTTAAGATAACTCAAACTATAAAGAAAACATGAACAGTATGTTGCTTGTTGATCGTATCAGTTTTGCGGAGATGTTTGACGCCAACCAGCACGGGGGTTTATAAATTGGACCCACCAAAGCCGCTTTTATTACTATCCATAATCCCTAGTCTCAGCACTCGCCTGCTCGTTCACCAGATCATGCGGCGACGCATGTTCGAAGAAATTCACAGTCTCTCGCACCTTTTTTCTGTGCAAGAACATCCACTGTGGACACTTTCACACCTTCGATGTCAATAAACTAAAGTTAGTTGCGACACCAAGACGCAAAGCGGGTCGTCTTATGCAACACAATCATGTGGTGTTTGACGGTCCCTTGCCGACTTCTCGGGTTTCCGTCAGTGGGCAAAGGAGTACACATGTTGATTGAATATTACAATTTAAACATCAAAAAAAGATTCGAGAAAATATAGTGCCCTTCGAAAAAAGGGAACCAAACAAATGCCCGCACACTAAAACGTATGTCTCCAGGGAAATATCGCATACCAACTGCGAACCATAGCATGTTTCATCGACTTCCAGGCGTAATTTGACTCGGGAAACGAGGAGTCACTCTCGGCCGTAATGGAAGCTGACAGCATGCACGGAAAGCCTTGGAACCTTCTAAAGTCATAATACTCGTCCACCTAACCTCGACGTCCGTGTCGGCGGTTTGGCCGCAGATGATTCGTCTGTCGTGGCCAAAATGTGTCTGACGTCTCTTATTGTCGGTTGAGATCTCAAGGCCACTTGCATGTGATTGTCGCCGACAGCTGTAACTTCGAGGTTGGTTGGAGCTAGTTGGGTATTAGAAAGGAAATTATTTCCAACTACTTGATATATTGGTATACCTCTGATATATATAGAAAGGTAAGGCATGGTAAAGTTAGCGAATGACACAGAAATTGTCACTATTTCCTCGACGACTAGTATTGTGTTTTTTTGTTCCAACTACCTGGAACCTACAATCGTAACGTTTTTTGCCGGAGGCCATCTAAGCAACCTGGTTGCTATAGGCTGTGGAATGCGGCCCAATAAACGCGAAGTGAAAGCAAGTTTACTATAAAAGCCTGTCCCAATCATAATCAATAACGTTCTTCGTAGTTTTTCCCTTAGTGCGTGGTATTTATATTGATGCGCAATGCCACTTTTCAGACGTTAAGTCATGAACGGTCTACTGATGGCGTCG